>VTGD01000102.1:136080-177529 GCA_013406985.1 Calonectria crousiana | reverse complement strand
CTCACCCCCAGTCTCCCACTGCGGGCTCTCCAAATTTGCTGACGATTACGTACCTACGCAGTGCGACTGTACAGGACACTGGCAAACGGCCCCCAGCCCACGGCAAGGCGAGGCCACCGCCATGGCCCCCAATGACACCCTGGAGCCTACTCACTCATCAGTCAGTCACGACACCCATGGCGTTTACTGAACAGGGTAATTAATCTGGTGTTCTATGTGTGGAGGGCGCGTCTTGAGAAGCATCCGGTTCGCCATGCTACCTGCCGGCGAGCTTCCCCCTGGGCCGCTGCCCCTGGCCTTTCACACCCACTTGCCTCTCCACCACTCACCGTGGCCTCTGAGCTCACCACGGGCTGCGATTGATTAATCACACGTCAATTCCACTCAGTCGGTCTGACAGCAATCTCGACGTCTGCTCGCCTTTGCATTCCATTCGTTCCCACATTATCCCTGTCCACCACGTAGTCCTACCATGTCCAGCAAGCATCACGAGCGTTCGATTGCCCACCGACCCTTTCTCGCACACAGGAACCCATTCACGCCCTTCTCGATCCCCATATTAGTCGCTGCCAGCTATTCGCCCGACAGACACACACGTGCTGCATCCATCATGTTTCCCTTTCCCCTCCGTAGCAGTGGTCGAACAAGTTGGACCCCTCCATTCCCACATCTCCGCTGGACTCGTCGTCACCTTTCTATGCATAGGCTCGCCCGCACGGATAAGATTACGGAGTACAGAAACAGCACACCCCTTGGCCTCGATACTCTGTAGCCCTTACCAGGGACTCCCTTACCATATTCTCCTCCAAGCTAAGCATTCGCAAGCGGCTTGGTCTGCCAAAACATTCCAGCGCCCTTGCTAGTCAAACAGCCAAAATGGCAAGTGACAGAAAGGTAGCATCCAGGTCACGAATTTCCTAATCCAACTAGCTGGTACCTGGCGGTGTCGATCCGATCAATCAATCTGTCTGTTGCATCCCAATGCTACGGAGAACACCCGGTAAAGCCGGATGGCCATAGCCCGACTTGAGATGTTGCAAGTTTTTTGTTTTTCTCGAAGGCGACTGGCCGCTGACCGAAGCGGCTTGGTCCTGGGAAATTTGAAGTGCAGGCATATTTTTCAGCAGGCACTTGGCCCGCTACCTTGATTGATTGACTTGCTTTTGAATTTCTCGTGCTTACCGGGATCGTTTGTCTAGGGCCGTAATGTTAAACACCAATAACCGTTTTTCAATCAGTCAGAGCGGCCGCACCTGGGAGCTGTGCCCTGATCTTCTACCCCCGTTCTAGTGGTTCCGTCGCTTCGATGGCGCTTTTAGTCCCAACGGCGGCGCACTCCGCTGCATGCCATGGCAGCAGCAGCAGCAACGGCAGCAGCCAATGGCCAGGGGGTTGGTTGCAGAAGAAGGAGGGGGAGTGCCAGTCCTCCCAGTTTCAAATACTACAGTACCTCTGCCAACCCAAAAAGAAACCACACACCAACCCACCTTTTCCCTCTGGCCGAGCGAAGGCAATGGAGTCAGCTTCCCCCAGCGGGCGCCTCGTTGTGCGTGGGGACCTTTTAATTTTTATTTTACCGGAATTCCGTCACGGACAACAACTTGATGTCCGTACTCCATTGTAACCGTACAGGATCAGACATCGATCCGACGACCATGGCCCCGGGAGCCCTGGAGATGGGCGCACGTGCTGCCCTCGGGCATGGTACCCTGCTGTTTAATCTGCTCGGAGAGCGTTGCTTCCCATTGGCCAGGAGCCGAGAGTAGAGCATGGGTTCAGTGTTGATCAAGGAACTTGTCGGATTTGGCGAATGAGAATGCGAGCGAGCCGGAAGCGGTCATGGATGGATAGGGACAGCCGAGAGTCACGACGGTAAAGGCACCACCCACCTCGTGCCGTCCTAGTTGGCCCGCCTTCGCTGCGACCGTGCTCGCTTGACCGTCCACTCACAACGCCCTGGTATGGCTAGGCTGTAGCGGCTGGCAAAAAGGCCCATCCATAAGGCCTAGCATGTGTTAGCAGGGAGTGCCGACTTGGGGGCTGTCAGGGTTGGAAGGACAGGACGTTCGGGATGCCAGCATCTGGCCACTGGGGCGAGCCGGGAATGAGGATGGGTATGTGTGTGGATGGGGGATCGGTGACGGCTGTTGAAGTAAAGTGACGTGCTGCGCGCCCATTCAGCATACAGCCATGCTTCGGCAGTTACCTAAACAAGAAGATTTGCCAAATCGTCAACTGTGTTGCAGCGTAGGTGTCTGTATGTAGGTGGACGCATGTAGGTCGGCTGCTCTCGTGCATCCGACTACAGCAAGCATCAACTCTGTTGGTGTCTTCAGTGTCCGTGCTATTTGCGGCGCGGCTGTGTGCTGCAAGTCCTAAAAAAGAGGTGTGAGTGCCTGCGGTTCTGGTTTGTGGCTGTGTGAGGGTGTGTGAGCGTTGGCGTGTGGAGAGAGGAAAAGAAAGTCCAGGGTTCCTTGCTTTGCCGCGACGATCATTTGCTTCTGCCCTGTGGCACTCCCACTCACAGCCAATCCCCAACGCCCGTCCTCGACACCCCAGCGTCTGGGGGATCCCGTCCAGTTCTTGTTTCAGATATTCTGCCGTCGTTCGATTCTTGCATCGTTTCTAGCCCCCAATCACCCTCTACGGGTGGCCGCATTCGTGAGTACCTATCACTGCAGCCAGACGCCGCCTTACAGCGCCTCCCTCCGCTGCGGGTGCTGCGACGGCGCGTCTTGCCCAGCACTTTGCGCGCGGTAGCTGGGCGGCTTTGTCTGCCAGTCTGCTAGCTGCAGCGCACAAACGAAAATATCTCGACGCTACCACCGTTACGTAGAGACCCGCCCTGCAGTAGACGCATTCGGTTGGGCCCTGTAGTAAGACTGCATCAATCTACCCATACTCCCTCCCACCCATGTCCATCATTGATGTCAGCGTGTCCGGCCTGTCTCTTTTTTGTGTTTTTTTAGTCCCCAACAGTGGCTGCGCCCTGGCGCCAGCTCGCTGTCTGACAGCCGCTACCTGCAATGTCGCTGTCGCTCGTCGCCATCTCATGTACACACAATGCATGGAACAATGCTTCCAGAAATATTTGAGAATCCAACTAAGACAATGGGTATGTAGTAGGAGAAGAAGAGAAGAGAAAAAGAAGAATAAGCCAATAGAAAAACCCGACAATGCCATTTCCTCCTCCGTGTACAACGAGAAGACAGCAATTGCTGCTTCTCTAGCGAGTAAAAGTCATCCCTTCATGCATATGCTCATCCAAGCACCCATCTATTCCAATCCCCAAAAAGTTCCCTGCAACACCGGCAAAGATCCTTTTGCATCCGAATAACGCCGTCCCACCCATAGTAATAATAGCAATAGACGCCAAAGCATATTTGGGTACAGTTTGCACAAGGTAAAAAAAGGCCTTGGTGAGGCTGCGCCCGAGGCTGAGCCCCGAAGAGAGAAAAAAAAGTCCGATTTGCGGCGGTCGTGTTTGGCCCCCGGTCGGGACCGAAGAGGGTCAGTCGCATGAACATCCCAACCCCCGGATCACCCAAGTGGAAACAACACCCTAGGTGTTTCGTCGACCCTTGCACTTGTCGTGTAGGAGGTGTCCATTTCGCGCAGTAGTCCTGGTGAATTCGGCTCCGCAGTTGGGGCATGTTGCTTTGGCTGCTTGTCCCGATTTCTCGCGTTGATGTCGCAGGAGGTTGCTGAATGTCGAAAATTGGCGCCCGTTACAGCCGTGTTCCCAGCATCGTGGTTTAGGTCGGCTTTGCACCACTCTGACGTGTCCGCCCTCGTGTGAGCCTGCGCCCCCAGAAGTCATTACGGCTGGAACCTGATACATGAGGCCAACATCCTGGGCAACAGGTACCGATGTTGGTCGAGGAGTACTATTTCGAGAAGGATTAGCTAAGCCCCAAGTCACAATGTGATAGAATCGGAACTTACCTGTAATGGCCAGGCCCCGCATAAACAGTCGAATAATCAATCGCCAAACCATAGTTCGGTTGTCTGATGAAACATATTAGCTCGGCTCGGGCAATGCTCATGTTGCGTGAGGCTTCTTACAATCCCTGTGGGTACGAGGTTGGGTACACCGGAGCGGCCTGGGCCTGTTGATCATCCATAGAAGGACTGTAGGCGGCCAAGTAGGGAGAAGTGTTCATCGAAGTTACGGGTTCCGTCATGAGAGAGACGGACGCGGTAGCAGTTGTGTAGGCTGGCATGTTCATTGCGCTCGACACATCGTGGATAGACATCGTTGGCGACGAAGAAGGCATGTAAGGGGGGCTGCTAGTTCGGCGAACGCGGGTCATGAGTCTCGAATCTCGGCGTGCCTTGTCTTGCTGTCGCTTCAATTCCCGCTGCTCTGCCGTAAGAGAGAATCGCGGGGGGCTGGATGTCAATGATCGAGTTGCGGGAGGGGTCAAGCTAGGCTCGGATACGGGACCCATGGGAGAAAGGCCACCATGGAGCATTGCATGGCCTGAACCCTGAGACTCAAGAGGACCTATGGTCGCCTGTTAGTATAATCAGCTCCTCGATGGTGAAGAGGTTAAACGTTGCCTACCTGGCCAGGTGAATGCAGGCCTTGGGCCCATGGAGAAGGCGGGATCAAACTGGATAGCAACGGTACTTTGGGGCTGTTAGCTTTGGGATGGGTACTCCAAGACTGCTTGGCATTAACCAAGGCATACCTCATGTTGGCTGGTTGTTCTGCTTGACCGATGCGGGTTTGGTGGGTTTGCTGTTGTTGAGAGAGACGCGAAGTGGAATCTTCGGGTACTGGGTCGGGCTGGGACCAGGTCGAGTTTAAGACTGCGGGACTCAATCCTTGATATGGAGAGTAGGACTGGGTAGTCGGGGCGGGGTGATAAGCGGCCTGGGCCGTTGAAGTGCTCAAATACGCAGTGGAATACGCAGTGGACGGGTACACGCCTGAGGACGACGTCGGCGGTCGAGCGGTCTCGGTTGAGATGCTCTGGGGAGAAACCGCTATATCTGAATGATTGACAAGCTGTGCTCCGTTGATCGAGGCTTGATTCCCAATAATTGATCTGGGCAGCGGTGAGCTTGGATTGTCACAGCTCCCGTCTTTGACTGTCGATTCCATCGTGACGGATGATGGGGGAGAGAGGGGAAGCTGAAGAAACTCGGGTTGAGACATACGGGAAGACGAAGTGAAATAGTAAAGTCGATGATGATGATGGTGGTGGTGGTGGTAGAAGAGGGAGGTGTGTAGATCTTGGTCGAGGCGAAGCACCAGTGTGACTTGATCAACAGCTGGGAGAGAGACTGAGATATATAATAAGTTGTTTTAAACTTGAGTATAGGCAAAGAAGCATTAGGTGGCAGTTGGTGGAAGTGATCTATCTATGGATCGTCTGAGCCTCGAAGTCTGTGAGGGCTAGGACGTCGAGGGCTTATATGAAATCGGGCAGTACAGACAGAGGGTGGAGTTTTGTCGCATCCAACGGGCAAACGTGGGTGGTGCATGACGAAGGGGAAAGGCATCGACAGGGAATAAGCTACCATTCGGGAGAGATGAGCGACATGGGCCAGACTGACTTGGGCCGGCATGGGAACAGTACATTCAGAGCAGGGTATGTATTGCAGTACTGCGTACTCCAGCCAGCGGGCAACAAGACCAACCTGCCGGCAGCAGGGGTGTTGGATCATGGCGGGAGTGGCACCATGAATGAAGAAGACGGGTGGAGGCCAAGGGCGAGAGCGAGGAGAACGAGGGGAAGGGGTACAGGTTGTGGAGGGGGGTGTGTAGACGCGAGATCCAACACCCAGGCAAGGCAGCGTCCAGGAGTCCGCGGGTCATGGTGCAAGAGTGTGGCGTAGGAGCCTTCGATAGGCCCGAGTCCAGCAGTGTAATGGCCAACCCGTGTTGAGGAGCCCTGCTTAGGGCCATTAAGGTCGGGTATATGGCAACATGGGAGGAGAGCTAGGTACCAAGGTGAGGTAGGGTATGGCCAGGGAGTGTGAGTGAGAATGGGAGTGGACTGGCCAACAGCCATGGGTGACAGCCCACTCGCACTCGCCCCAGCGACCTTTATGACATGGGGACGGGCGGGTCGTTTACCAGGTCCAACGGTCCCTGCCCAAGATGGGGACTAGGGTGATGAGACGAGAGCCGACACTGGGGTTGGGGCTGAAGCGGGAGCCGCAGCTGGCGGGGGCCTTTGGACTTGCAGTTGGCAATTCAAGGCTTGATCAAGTCCCACGATGGGGTCCGCAAGGCCATCGGTACGTCAGCGACTTGGTTCGAATCAAGTGGGGATTCAAAGGCCGTCATGTCTGTCATCTAGCCAGTGCTTGTCAGTCCGTCTGTCCCACTGTAAGAAAGCTCGGGAGCTAGATTCATCGAGAGGAGTTGCGGAATTCCGTTTGTAAACTCAACAGAGCTAGAGCTACTTCTTGCGCGGCACTCTGCTCCTGCAGCGGCACAGTGCCAACGCTGCGCGCAGTGAAAGGCTGATGGGTGTCCATCGACTATCGAGATGGAGCCTTGCGGCCGCTTCAAGATGTCATGGGAGGGGCCAACAGCCTGATCATTCTGCAAGTACATCAACTGTCACCAACAGTGCCTGAGTGAGCGCAGTGCAGTAGAAGGCGGCTGGGAGGCGGGAACACTGAGCAGCAGCCGTAGGAGCCACATCCCTGTCGCCTTGTGGCTCTCCTTCTGCTGCGGGCTTGGCGCAGACTTGGTGGCCAAGATGGAACAGAAAACAAGCTGGGCAGACTCGTTGGCTAGTCAAGCTATGCCATCAAACGTTGCGGGGGGCTGTACTGAGAGCGCGATTCGTAGCATTCTGTATGCCGGATAGCCCGTCGAGGAGGAGGCACATGCGAACTTTCAGTTATTCAGAAACCAAACAGTCCAGGGACCATCATGGCCCAAAGGGAACTGCAGCAGTGTCATGGGAGCTGCCGTTCAGTAAAACAGGGGCCACGAGCCGGGGGGCAACGCCCGCCTGACGTGCTATGGAATTCGAGTGCCGTGGAGCGCTGGCGAGCTGCCGTTTTCTCTCCGGGGGTTTGGTGTCGAGTTGTCAACCATCAGAATGCGAGCAAATGCACGTCGCAATCTTGAGGGAAGCAAGCGGTGCGTGCACGTTTCGCACCAGTGTGTGTAGCGGCAGCGAGTAATACAGACGCCTTTCCGCTTCGGGGGCAGGCGCTGTGCTGTGCCACTCACGGGAGCTGGCCGTGTCGCGCAAGGTCACAACGGGAGCTTGAGCTGAACCAGCTCAAGACTTGGTACCTGGCAGCCAAGTCTGGCTCCTGCCTGTCTGAGGTGTGCAAGTACGAGAGTTCAAGGTATCCCCAATTATTTGCCACGAGACTGACAGCCTTCCCCACGAGCTAACAAGCTCAATCGACCCAGGCTAGGGTCAACCCAAAGGGCCCTTGAGTGCATTGTGACGAAATAGAGTTTGTATTTGTGATTTGAGAATAAACGAGAAGCCAGAAACGGAACAGATTTAGACTTGGCTTCAGGCACCCCGATCTTGCCGTGAACCGTTGGTACTGGCAGTGGATGCGCTCGCCGTTGGCGTTGGTGGTATTGGCGTTGGCGTTGGCGGCACCATGCAGCCAAAAATCCTGCTTAGACGCTCCAGACTGCGCTAAACGTTTGCTCCTGCCGACCGTTGGGCGGGAGTCTATCAGGAGCTGCCGCGATCCCGGGGGGCTCCCTGGTGTTCCTTCCAGCACCCAAATTCGCGGGGGCCTGTCTGGAGTGGTGTTGTCAGCTATGCTTGATGCCACTTTTCCTGCCAGTGTCAAATTCGTGCCCCTACCTACCTTCCTGGCCTTAGTTCAACTGTGCCGTGTACGTACCTCTGTGCCTGCCCTAGGTAAGTGCAGCTAGTACCTGTGGTGCCTCTATCCACTGCCCACGAGATAGACGCCGACTCAGGAAGGAGCCATAGCCATCGTGCTCCGTACCTTACCTGCCCGTTATCCACTTGGGCCGCCCAGGTGCCAGATTCCACCCCTTCCCCCTCGCGCCTCACTCGGATTCGCCCAAAGATTTCCTCAACGGGTCAATAGTGGACGCCATGGGCATGGTCGCTGCCCTGCCACGAGCACGCGCTGCCCCCGATTTTGGCCCCTCCCTCATCTCTCAGTTCGTCTTCAAAGGTGCCCCATCGCATGTTTTCATCTTGGTCCCAATCAACCCATGCGCTGGCTGTGCACCCTGTCATCCATCCCGCCTCTATCCCGCCGAACCTGTCTACTTCTCGACACCGCAATGTTCCTCTGTCATGTTCACCAGATGCTATTTTTTGCACGCAAAAATTCGCCGTTTTGCGGGTCGGCATCCCAGGGTGCCATGCGAAAGGATTTCTTCGGCAAATTACCATCGAAGTCTTACAGATGCTTCCTATTCCGTGCTTCAACTTGGTGATCCTCGACCCGCCACCCACGGCACCACACGCCCTCCATGCGCGCCAGTGAATTGATGTGCTCACCACACACGTTCAACCGCGCGTGCACACTCAAGCCAGCATCCTTGGGCCTAGCCACACACGCAGCACAACCAAACCAACACCAAACGCTCAGCCAGGTCTCGAGCACTTTCCCTCGTTGGTCACATCCAAGATAGTCACCTCCTCAGCCGCGCTTTATTTCCCATCCCCTTACCTCAAGTCGTCCCTCAACTCTCCTCAATGATTCAATCCGGCAGCATCTTTTGATTATAGCAGACAAGATACCGTCCCACTCCCGCGTCCCAGCCCATCTAGTTGGCCGAAAATGTAACACAAATTGAGCCGACAACTCAGTCGTCACCGCTCGAAAGGCATTCCCAAAACAAGGGCGAGACTTATTGCGGCGTCTATTCAACCCATTCGAGCCAGAGCCCCTCTTTTAACGCAGACGCGCAGCAAGTGGCCGTCGTGCACGGTGCTTCGGCCAACAGAGAGCTGTAGTACCCGAATGCGCAAGCTTGGATCAGCAACCCTAACCTAGCTAAGCATGGCCCCAACCGGAAGAATTGGCTCGCCCACAACTTGGGGCTAGAGATTTGTTTCCCAACTACCCCTGTCCTTTCTGCTTCATGGTCCATACCAGTCGACATCATCGTGCTTTGCACTCCTTGCATGTAGGCTTTGTGCTACTCCCGTTAACTCCACTGCTGAGTTTGGGGCTTGGCTACTTACCATACCCGTAAAAAAAAAATCAAACCCCTGGTTATGTGACGAAAACGGTCTTCTCACCCCTCCATTCAGACCCAAGGCCCAAACGGCCGCACTAATTCGTCCATAGGCTTGGTGGCCCTGAGCGCGTAAATGATCGTTTTGGGATTTCTTTGCGACACTAGAAATCAAAGAAAGTTTTAGTCACCGGGCCGAACTTACGTGGAGAGGCGAGAGAAGAAGGCTGAGAAAGATCGGCTGCAGGGTTTGGCTAGGGGGTCGCGGGGCCTCGAAGGACTCATGCTCTTCCAAGAACAGACGACTGTCGCACTTGACGGGAACTACGGAGCAGCTCTGCAGCAGACTTGTGCTGCAGCAAACGCACTTTGAAATTGGCGTGGGCTTACACAGAGGCCATGCGACCGGGGTGAGACGGGCCACCCCGTGAACAGGCGTGTTCGGCGTGCTTTGGCCGGAGAACCCCTCAACTCGAAACAACACTGTAATTTACAATGAGATTTGACAGCCAACACCGGGGCTTTCTGACAAACATCCACGCCTGCTTTGGTCCGGTTCCCTGTCTCCGATCTCCCGAAAACACGAATCGCCAAAACCAGGCATAGTGATGTACTGCCACAATCCTAGCTGATAGCTCACAAAACTTGCCTATCAGTGGCTGGCTCTCATCACCCAAGGTAGTCAGTTAGTGTGTCAAGAAGTCTACGTTTCGTTTCGATTTCATTGCTCGGACAATACCCTGCCAGAAAAGGCAAGATTGTGCAATTAGCCCACCAAAGGCCCAGAGGAAAGTCCGTGTGTAACGCTCTGGCCAAATAGTGGCCAGCCATCTTCTCGCTTCACCCTTGAATTCGATCAAGTCAATCGGTTGTTCCGGAGGGATGGATGCGGCAAAAAGCAGTTCCTGGGAGCGTTCCTGGATGGCCCAACTGGACGAAATGTCGTCCCGCAAAGGGCATAATGCCAACTAATCTCTGTTGGGCAGGTCCCTGTGGCTTGCATCTCTGAAATACTGGTGCCTAGTAACTAGCCGAGACTCCACGAAGCGAGCTCATTGGCGAGCATTGGCGAGCGTTATCGACGAAACGACTAGGCTAGCCCTATGAGAAAAGAAAGTCAACAAAAATCCTACATCAGTCACCCCTTTTGCTTGTGATCTTCAAGTGTCAGTGCCGGATCTTGCGCAGCCCTCGCGCGCACGCTAAGTCCACTTTTCTTGGTAGCGTTCCTTTGCAGGGGTTGGGGTTAGTCCCGTCGCCAGGGCTAGTCGTACTAGACACCAATGGGAGAGCTTCAATCCAGGCTGCTTCAACTCCACAAAGTTGAGTTAGGGCCGCCTTATGGGCGTCCGTCCTGAAACATATCGAAAACCATCTGTTATCGATCGTAAAACTTCCGCCATCGATCGCGAACCGTCGGGAGATCAAGGCACCCGGCCGGCCTCAAGCCGAAACCAACGCCGCGTAACGATGGCATTAATCAGTATTCAAGATGGTGGTTCATCCGGAAGCTAGAGTACCTTGCCGCCGCCTCGACTTCGGTTTCGTGGCTTGTCTGCCGGACGACTTGCAGAGGCGATCAACTAGTTTGCAGACAATATACATGTTGCTCCCGCGCCGGCCTCGCCCAGGCCGGACAATTGGCCAGGGATCGACAGGTTTTCAGTGAGGCGCAGCCTTTATTCCCCCATTCCCCTCGATCTATTATTATTTCTCCTCCTGGACAATTTCGGTCTCCGGCGGCGGAAGCCAGGCACAAGAACACGAACACATGTGCGGTATGTATGCAAAAGGAAGGCGACATCAAACGCACTATGGGGACATATAACTGATTTTGCATGTTATGGAGGTGGTTTGTTTGGTCCCAGTGCCCTGGCCCTTGCGGTTGAACCATGTCACGCAGGGGAACTGCGTTAGTCTCATCCTTCAGAGTGAGGGGGGTGTTGGTGGTAAAACGCCCCTCGCCATCTCTAATCTCCTCTCTCAGAAACCTGAATGGCAGCGCCAAATAATCCTTCGAGTGTGGCTGTTCAGTTTCAACAGCCGCAAGCGTGCCAGCCATGTATTGCATTGCGGGAGGAGGAGGCTGTGCTTGCAAAACAGCACCGCCACGACGGGATCGGGGAACTGGGCCTTGTTTCATCGTCATCTACCTTACAAGCGTAAGGCTAGTGTCCATTGCAATGCTACAGTATACCACGCCATTTGGCTGCAGCCTTCTTTTCCTTCTAGAAGGTCAGTATCCGCGGGTCCCACTCTACCAAACCCATTTCCTCTCCAGCGGCCGACCCTCGTGGATGCGACTACGGGACGCCCTCACCTCTACTCCCACGCCCACGCCCCCAGCCCTGGGGATAGTATACACCGCCGGGTTCATGATCCTTTGTCCTGTCAACCAAACCCTGCCCTCGAAGAGGATCATAGGTCCTGCTGAGGCTCCAGGCCTTACACTTCTATCTTTCATTCCCGGATCGACTCAAAACACATAAAAAAGATGAATGAGCGGTGGAATGGTGCCACCCCACCGTTCTGCAGACGGCACCCCTGGCATCACAAGGCCATCCATTCAAACCAAGGTTGTTGCGCTTGTCGCTAAACGCGATACCTGACAAGTAGGATCGAGTATGGGGGGGCGATACTAATGTGATCCATGGTGGAGAGGATGAGATGAGACCATCGCCATGCATTCAGGTTACATTGAGTCTTCACCGGCTCCGTGTATTCACTCTCTTGGTTTCCCGGAGATAGCGGCATTCGGGGTAGCCGTAGTCATTGAATTCTGTGACACGCTCCCAGAAAGGATTCAACTCCTCGGCATTAAGAGGAGTTATCTGAAATTGCCGTGGGTCGTTGCTATTTTCATAGTGCTCCATGCCTAGCCTTGAATATTGCCACCTCCTCTTCGTAGAAGAAGATCTTCCTAAGTCGATAGGTCTTGGTAGATCCTGAAAACCCAGATGCCAGGGGGAAGCCATGGTCCGAAAATAGCCTTCTGGAGGAGTGCGATTCGTCATCCGAGTCCTCAGCCGGTATCGAGTCCTCTGTACTGAAGGCCCCCTCAGACGGAGGAACGGTATCAGATGCTACGCTCGGGCTCGAGGCTTCGTCGCTGCTCCAGATGCCGCCGTCCGAGTCTGGGTTCCCGTGCTTGGACTCAACAACCTGGTAGCAAAAGTTCTTTATTGCGAGGAAGCATAGGCGAATCTCTGGGCGAAGAGCTATCACGTCTACGATTTGCTGGGCGAGATGCGTAATTACCGAGGTCGGGGTATCTCTTCCCAGACTTGGCATGTGCAAAGCCGTGAGGTTAGGCATGTTTGGTAATCTCTGAAGAAGCGTATGCTGAAAATATAAAAATAGTTAGCAACAGCTGAAGCCAAGGGTCCAAGTGGGAAAGGCAGGGGGGAGCGGATGGTTTTTGAAACATACCCAGTCCTTGGGCTGTAAGCAGACCGAGAGCTCTCTGAGGTTTGTCATTCGTCCGCTCGTCACATCAAGGATCATCTCGGTGGGCAACGCCCAAGCCAATCTTCGGTAGTCACTGTACTGACCGAGCCTGTTTGGGTGGGAACTGTCGAGGAGGAGTTTCCTGAGGCTCGAGTAATGTCTCTTGACGGTGCAAGCGAAGAGGGTGGCGATGGGGACGGTAGGGTGGACCGTGGTCCTCCGGTCATGAAGAAAGAGTGTCTTGAGGGTATGAGGAGCCAGGGTCTCCTTGATGAAGTAAATCAGGGCAAAGGTGGTAATATCCACGTGTATGTTCTTCAATTTCAGGTGGTACGTTGTGCCTTCTTTGGACAAACGCCCTTTGGCATCCCGGCGAGGTGGTCTGCTCGGAGGTGTAGGCCGGAACTGCTCTCTCAATACCCTCCACAGCCTATCTTGGCGATCGCAATTTAGAATGGTGAGAGTGGTCAAAACGGTCCAGTCGATGGCGTGGGCGCAGAGTGTGGTGTGAAGCGGGACTCTGGCCAGTTCGAGACACTCAAGGGCAAGTTTGAATCCGTGGCCGTTGTTGGATCTCGGCGAGGGCGCATCTGTTGTCTGGTCCTCTGTTGGGAATTCTGCAACTACTGCACCATCATCCCAAACCGCCCCAGAGGGGTTCGTGGCTGCATCAGGCCCAGACCCGGCAAACTCGGTGTCGTGAGATTCCGACTCAGCCTGGGGGTCTGCACCAACGGAAGTACCCGTCGTACCTGCATCTGCTGACGCTCCTCCGGTCACGCCAATGCCGTTGGAATCCGACTGTCCCCTTGGCCGACGTGGACGATTCCTTCGGAGATCGTAGACGCGGGCGAGAGCGACGCCAAGGACTCCACCGAGCCTGCGCCCGTTGATTCTGTTCTCCCCTGGCCAGCGGGCTTCAGGATCGTACTGACGCAAGTCATGTTGGTCACCTTTGATCTGAGTAAAGTCATCCCCTATTGACTTTACAGCAACGCTAATTCGGAGTTCCCGCAGAATAGACTTGGACCTTTCGATGAGGATGGCGAGCTCGTCGAGATACGAAACCTGGTCGACGTCAAGGGCTGCTATGCTTCGCAGGGCTGGAAGGACGCTGTACGTGGGATACTCGACGCTGGAATCCTTGTACGGCACTCTCTGGTAGGGCGAGAACTGGTGGAAAGGGGGTAAGCTACCTAGGGACTCGGGATTACTGCTTGGAGGCGAAGGAGGGTTTGCCGGAGGGGCCATGGGGGGAGGTGGTGGAGGGGCGGGAATGTTGCCGTTGTGGAAGATGGGAGAGCTGGAGGACGACGAGGTCGACGGAGGATCCTCATGCCATCGGATCCAAACCTCATCGAGGCAAGCCGAGTGGTCGTCATCGAGCGATGCTAGAGCCATGAAGACGTTGGACGACAGGCCAGTGGGCATGTCCCACTTGAAGGACTCGAGATTCTTCATCTTGGGGAGAGCCAGGGCGACAAGAGTGTTGAGCATCATGCCGGCCTCATTGGCCATGGAGTAGTAGGCCACCCACTTGGTCTCGCCGTTGCTGATACTAAAGTTCTTGATGAATCGGGCGTTGCTCTCTTGTCTCCTAGGCGGAGGCAGGCCGTGGAGCCGATGCATGACTTTGGCAAAGTTGTTGTCCAGGGCGAGGCTGGAAAGGCCATGGGTGAGGGCATCGACGAGGTCATCACGAGAGGGGCGAAAGTAGCTAGTGCCCTCATCAGGCCACACGATGCTGAAGGATGAGTAGATGTAGGGCACAGCAAGGTCATGGAGCGTCGAGTTGACGAGGATCAGGGACAGAAGGTCTGCCTTGTTGGGCTGGGCTACCTAGAGGACATGATGAGACTTGTAAGCCGGTGAATGCGGTACAGGGTAGGCTGAGGGTAAGCTGTCGCATTCGCACCTCGTGGAGGATCAAACGAAGAATGTCGACGGGCAACTTGAGGAGGCTGAGAGGCGAGCGCTCATCGAGGGGCGGCCGCGGTGGCAGGGCGGGGTCCTCCAGTTCCGTCGCCTTGGCCTTGCCCTTCCAGCGCCTCCGGAGGTCGTCGACGTCAACCGGGGGTGCGACGGCTAGGGCAGCGGGAGCGGCGTCGGCGACATCGACATCGACGTCA
Source organism: Calonectria crousiana (assembly GCA_013406985.1). Lineage (NCBI taxonomy): Eukaryota > Fungi > Ascomycota > Sordariomycetes > Hypocreales > Nectriaceae > Calonectria > Calonectria crousiana. Next base: position 162,787 of record VTGD01000102.1, on the reverse strand, counting down.
TCGCTTTCGGCGCCGTGGTGGGTTTCCGTTTCGCCGTCGCCGCCGTCGCCGCTGTGACTGTCTTGGCCGGGCGCATCAGACGACGACTGAGGCTCAGGCGGCTGCGTCGGCGTCTGCGGCCGGAGCGATGGGGGTGAGTCCATTCGACGCACGAGTTGTCTTGTCGCTTGTCGTCGTCCTGCGCTCGAGAAGGAGTGAAAAGCAAAAAAAAAAAAAAAAAAGTGAGAGAATGAAGCAAAATGAGTGGTCAGTTTTTTTTTTGTTGTTTTTCCCTCCTTGATTCTCAAAATGGGAAATAGCGACAACGATGAGACAAATCACTAAATGGGCTGCTGCAGCCTATGATGACATGAGGCAAATAGACGTTGAGCCGCCGGAGGAAAAAGAAAAGTGATGGAGGAGAAGGACTGCTGCGTAGTGAGGCTGAGAGTGCGCGGCGACAATATGATTGGGTCTGGGCGCGAGAACGACGATGTGACATGTTGCAGTGTACGAGAAGGGTCCTCACTCCCTTTTTTTTTTTTTGCGTCACGCTCTAGGTTTTGGCCATGGCTTCTGGGTTGGACCGCACCGGGCTGCAATCACCCTATCATGCGCTCGATTGCATGCAGCGGCCACCTGCTCTGGCCACTTCCCTCTCGGAAAAACAAAAAATACCCATATATGGAGGTTGTGCCCGTTTTCGTTCTCGAGCTACCCTAGACAAGGGCAATAATTATCGAGATTTGGAGTTTAAGCGCCATGCGCCATGCCAGCAATACTCGCTAACGGGTAGGCTGTGGTTTGAGCTGGCCACTGCTTGTCTCTCTTTCGTGTCATGGGCAGAAACCAACTTATGTAATCTGCCTCTGCCCCTCACTGCGGCTCCCGCTAGACACCGCCCAAAGCCCAAAGCATCGCATCACACATCAGCTGGCCCTGCTCACCTGTTACTCACGGGACCGTTTTCTGGACACAGCTTCAGCCCTGGTGCCAGCTCTTACGTCTTGATGCTTGGATATTTTGCTTGATATTCCGTGGCCTTGAAGTGGTCCTTCATTTCTTTTATTTCTTTCTTTCCCTTGCTGGAATCGTCGCGGACACGGTATTTATTTCATACTTTGTTTCTTTGTCGCCGACACCTTCATTCCCAAGGTAGAGCTCCCCTCCCTCACAAAACCCCACCCCGAAGTTCCGACCTCCCATGATAATAACCCACCACCACAGCTGGGGCGATTCATCTGCGGCGCTAAGCTAAATACAAAACGTCACCCCTTGCCTCTACCCGAACGCCAACGACGACCCCGTCGCCAGGCAGCGATATATCCCTTTGGACAACGCAGCAACAAATTTGGGTTTTTCTTTGCAAACGTGCCACCTTGCCTGTAAATAAGGCGCTGCGAGTCTAGGCTCAGCGCATATATAAAAATTCCTCAAGCACATTATCGACGAGCGACATTCCAGCCTCGCAACAACAACGCGGCAACACGACCCAGGACACGGAAGCGAGACGAAATACGCTCTCGACGCTGCTCCTCCGCTCCTCCGCTTCTCCCTCATACACGGCCGAAACCTCCGAAACGAGAAAGCTCCCCCATCAAACAAACACACCTCCTTCGCCACCATGTCTTCCTTTTTTGTCGAGCTCTGGGAGTCCATCTTCACCCCAGGCCCCACGCCCACCATCCTCAAGGCCACCAACGCCTCCTTCGCCGCCTTGCAGTTCGTCCTCCTTCTCCTGCTGCTGGCCACCTACAGCATCCACTGCATCATCCTCTCCATCCTCTGCGCCGGCCTGTGGTGGAGCATCAACTGGTTCGCCACCGAGCTGTACGCAGCCCAGGCTCGCGAACGCGAGGAGCAGGCCCGCCTCAAGGAGAAGGAGCTTGAGCGCGAGCAGAAGAACCAGCCCTCGGACGGCGACGACGACGCCAGCGAGACCGAGGTCGAGACCGCCGCGCCCGTCAAGAAGTCCCCCGCCGTCGCACCCGTCGCCGTCGCCGTCGCCGCCGCCGCCGCCGCCGCCGCCGAACCCATCCCCGCGCCCGCCGCTTCGCCCGCCACGGGGCTGGAGCCCATTGATCCCCACGGGGAAGTCAAGCACCGCCCCGGACCAGGGACCCAGTCGAGCGTGAGCACCGAGGACGAGTGGGAGAAGGTTTCTGAGAACGAGAAGGACAAGGCTTCCGAGAACGAGAAGGACAAATAGACAAGAGATGACGTGACTGCTGTAGCGCACTTCATCTGCGCAGGCCTCAATTCATGACAATGTGAAATGACTGTGCAGAAGATATGGGACGACGACGAGTATGTTGAGGATACCCCCCTTAAGGAGCGATATTATCTATTTTTATTGTACATGAGAGACACAGCGTAAACATACCCTACCTGCCCAGATGTCTAGAGGTAATCATTCCATGGTCGTTTTATCTAGTTTTAACTTGCTTCTCCGCGCCATCCGCCTTGTGTGTGAATTTCTGCTAGGCGCGAGCTTTCCACTATCGGGTGACCTTGCATACGTGATACTTGACAGCCTGACACCATGTTGTTGAACAAAACCCTCGACTGTTTAAACCGAACTCGCAAAGTGGTTCGACTTTCAGACCCCTCAACCCTTGTTCCGCGGGCCTATCTAATCGTCTCGCGGCCGAGCGTGGGATGATGGGAGTGAGTGTCTTGCTGCATATAGACCTTGGTCTGGCGGTGTGGATTTCGCTCTGGTTGAAATGTGGATTGCCACAATAACCAAAGGAGAAAAAAAAAATCTCGGTCCGGAAAAAGAGAACCATTTCCCAGTCGCCTCTGTGGGTTTAGTGAATCACGGCACGAGGTCCAGACACCTTGCCTTGTTTGACAACCATCTACTTCACAGTATGAATACATGGATAAAGATTGGCACTGGTCACGTTTCAGTGAATCTATGGCACTTATTCATGCTGTACTTCATCTGTGTATTGGAAGTAGTGAGCAGCAGGATTATGGTGACAGGATTGAGGTTGCCATTTGGCTGGCAGGCAAGTTCCTTGAGGATTAGGTGGACAGATGTGACGTGGCAGATGAAGATAGTCCGTTTCCTCAATAAACGCCCGCCTCTAACTCTGATTATTCCGCCTTGGTCATCATCTCTATCGTACATGGTAATCGATATCATAAGCTATATTTTACAAAAACCTCAACTTGCGCGTCATGTATGCTGCAACTAAGGTACTCATCGCTCCTATGAATAAACACACGGCAATGGGATTCGGTCCATCAGGGTCAGATTGTAGTTTCGAATCATTTGAAGAATCGCTGGGCTCCAGGATAGAGAAGATGATGGAAGATAGGAATGTGCCGATAAACTGCGGCAGCGTGGTATAAATATTGAGAATTCCAAAATAGATACCCGACAACTCCCCGGCAGACCCTGCGGGGGATGGCGAGTTAGAATCGGAACCATGCTCAAGGTGAGGGCGTGCGTCTTCAGGACCCATGTCAGGCAGCTCGATATCGTTTGAGAGGCGATGGTAGCTGGCTTCAGCACTGCTGCTGAGCTTGTTGACTTCTACACCAAGGAAAGCAACTGGCGCCCACAAGGCCAGTGTCCAAGGGCTTGATGTTTGTCAGTATTGGGATAAATCAAGACGACAAGGGTCAGACATACATTCCACAGAGGCAGACCAACACCGTCGCGAACCGGAAGCTGGTTGCAAATGGTGCCAGAGACATTGCTCCGGCGAACATCAAATGTCCAAACATCCAGGCTGTTAGTAAATCGGGCTTAATCTTGTTCAAGCGCGCAAGAAATCCTGCCAACGCCTGTGGTGGCCGATGGGTAAATGAATCATCCTCGGGTGATTTTACAAACAATGGAAGAACCCAAGCACTGGAGAATGTGATCATGGAATACAAGACAAGCGACGTGCTACCGATGCGCCCAATGGCACCAAGGGTGTCGGGAGATTTTCTTGCATCGGCTGGTACATCATACCGAAAATAAGTCTCCCCAATCCACGTTGTGCTGTAGAAGAGGAAGGGGAACCAGCCGATCCAAGACCAAAACTGAGCCCAGCAAATGGCTTGGATACGGGGTGGGAGGTTACGGAGTTTGGAGAAGATCTGACGGAAGATGCTGAAGCGGCCTTGGTGTTCTACGGCCTTGGACGACACAAGCGCTCGCTCTGTGACGGCCCAGCATGTGACAGCCGTAGTAACAACGTAAAAGAACGTCGAAACGATAGTGAGCTGCTTGAACTGCGTGTCGCCGAGAGACTTACCCAGCACGCTTGGTAGATCAAGGGCCCCAGCACCATAGCCGATTACATTGCCGACGGCGGACAAGCGACTTGCTGAAGACATGTATCAGTTGGGGTTCAATGTACATCACAATTAGTTGACTCACTCCATGCGGCTCCAGCTTGCTGCTTATCGATAGGCAGGGTATCGACTACAAGACTCTTTGCGCACGATTGAACTGGCCTTGTGTTAGTGTGCGACACAGAAGATAAGTTGGGGTTGATGTTCCCAGTTGAATTCATACCTGCGTTGATGGCGAAGTCAAGGACATAGATGGATAGCACTGCCAACACAATCGTTGGCATCCTGGCTGCCTGCTTATCCTTGATGAATATACCAACAATCTCGCGTGTAAAGCCTAGAACTAGGAGGCAAGCGACAACAATGATGGAACCAATGACCATGAGTGGCCTTCGGCGACCCCATTTCGACCTGCTCTCGTCTGAAATTACGCCGACAATTGGCTGGACCAGGAGACCCGACAGCGGGCCAGCAACCCAGACAAGCGAAGTGTTACTTTTGGTCAGGCCGAGATCAAGGAGATATGGCGTGCAATCTAGAGAGGAGTGGTGTTAGTAACCAGGTGCAAGAAACTGCAGATGAAACAAAAACCGTACACGTCATCTCAACACCCCACGTGAAGCTATATATATATATCGAGTGTTAGCCGCCAAACACCAGAGTTAGAATTTTGGGCAAAGCCTGGGCCAATTACATACGTGATTCCGATATTGACAAAGTTTAATAAAATCATGCGCATTGCCTCTGAGCCGCCCTTTATGGACGACTGTCCGCTCCAGGTGGCCATGGCGGCCGAATTGTAGCGATTGTGGCCGTAGTCGCGGCTGTGGCGGACGTCGGCGGGATCGTTTGCGCTGCGGGCCAGCCCCAAATCTTGCTGCGCGGGGGAATAGAAGTCGTCGCTGTCCACGCTCGAGGAGGACGGGGTGCGGAGGGCAGGCGATGAGCCTTGGATTGAGCCGTGCAAGTTGGCGGGTGCTGGGTTGGAGAGGGCCGCTGACGACGGGGAGGGAGAGGGCGAGAGGTTGGATGTGCGGACCGAGACGAAGGACGAAGATGGAGAGGGCCCCGAGGCGGGAGTCAAGAGGACGGGCGAGGCGGAGACGGACGCCGACGCGGATGCCGACGCTGGAGCAAGAAGGTTGGAGGCGTGAGGGCTGCTCTCCTGGTGTTGGCGAGGGGAGCTGTTGCTGGCGCTGGTGGAGGGGACCGCTGAGGCGGCAGTGCTATGACGGTGGCGCTGTAGCGGCGAGCCTGTCGCAGCCATGACGGATTGAGCGGGTCATGAAACCAGACCCTCGGGGATGGTCGCAAGCTGAGAGAGATTTGCTGATGGATGCAATTCAGCACTTGGGATACACGCATGCACATGGAATAAGATGATGGAGCAGCATGCAGCTGTGTGGGACATTGGGATAGACACCTGGACACCTGAGGGGGAAGTGTAGTGTCCCTCCCTTCCCACTGGTCGGTAGCTAATGCCAGGGCAGCTATCCGCCATGGCTGTCTTCCCCTTTCTAGCTTGGTGGGGAGACGAGGGCCACACTGTCCCACCTTCACTGCAACCTTAGCTCCTTAGCCTTAACTTGGGATTCCATAAAGAAAAGAAATCCGGGGTTAGCAGCGAGCTAGCCGAGCATCTTTACTATCAACTCGATTCAGTAAATTTTACCCAACGTATTTCACTTGTTGATCTCTTCAACATGTACCATTCATCCGCCACCCTGAAATCATCAAATACTTGAAGCTGTCTTGGTTCAAGACACTTATCAGCCACCGCCAGCATGCCAGCCAGGCCATCCTGCGTCATCACATTACACGCATCCCTCTTCGTGATAAAATATTATCAATTCATCTGTTCTGGTATCTTTGCCTTTGCTCCACCGTAACTATGGCTAGGTATTGACGCAAGCCCTGCCCGCGTGCCGTTTCCCGTCTTTGCTCGTCTTGCTGTAACATTCGAAATCTTACATATACGCGTGGTATTTTGTTCTCAACACAGGATTCCCTCTTTCGTCCTCTCGTTTTCAAGGAGCCTTACCTCTCATCTTTCAACCCCGAATGATTCTTGTAGCGATCTGGACCCTCATCTGACGAAGGGATGGAAAAACAAAGCCCCAAACAAACAAGGAATTCGCGCAAAGAGGAAAAAAAAAACAAAGCACAGAAAATTCAACTTGGGAAGACCTCGAAAGGTAAATCTCAGAAGTGAAAAGTGGTGAATAGAAAAAAAAGACAAGTAAAAGAAAAAAAGAAGGCTGGAAAATTCATTGCTGAAACCCAGCTGTCCGCTTGCTTCCTCATTTGCAAGCCCTGGAAATAACGCCATCCTTCCCTCTTGAACCCTTGTGCATATCCTCTTTGATGCATTACGTATTGTGATGAGAGAATTAATCCATTTGCCTGGTTTTCGCTCCTTTCGCGCCAACGCCTTTGCCCGGTTTTGTTGCTCTTATGCATCTGCCAGCTTGGCAAAGTGTTTCGACCAGATCCACCCAACTTGATCGCCGGGGTCGTCCTGATTCTTTGCTAGCCAGAGCTCGCCCTTTTCGGCGATGACATCAAAAATCTGTAACCCATACCGTTAGCATGCGAATGCTTCATCGCCCCTCACACTGCACGTTAGCTCACCTCGCCAGCCTGGTAAACCAAGTACGGATACCCGGCTTCGTGTTTTGTAGTTGTAATATTGAATTCGAAAAGCGACGCAGCCAGCCACAGCACATTGTAGCCGCTCGTCGTTGGTCCACGCTCACGGGATGACGCTCGTGATGATCGTTGGCTTTCCTCCGGACCGTCTAGCGGCGGAAGTGCTGAATTGAAAATGCTCCCCGAGAACCTGCCGTGGTCATGCGCTGGCGTCGTGTTGGAACTGTACGTTGTGCTCGAATCGCGCATATGTGGCTGTGGCGCCGACTCCGAGCTTTGTCTTGAGATGCCTACTGAATCATAGCTTCGTCCTGTGCTCGGTCGAGTTGAGGCAGCCATGGATCGCGTGCTTGGCGGAACCTCCGCTGACATTGGCGAGACTGCACCCTGTTGAATGCCGACTGCTTGGTAGTAATCTCGGTAATGGTAGTTGTGTGGGCTTGGGAGCGGCCCTGCCCCTACACTGGATGGGGACATAGTGTACGAGCCGCTGTTGCGCTTGAAGTCGGGCGGTGGGAGGCTGGGAACCGAATCGCCGCCGATGGAGAGGCCGCGGCCGCGCGGTTCGCTTTCAGAGGGCCGGGGTCGCATCTTTTGTGGCGGCAGTGGCTCATCGATGCTTCGCGTTGTCGACTGTGACATCCTTCCTCTGTACACGCTCAGGATACCAATGCTGGACAGCTGCTCCTGGGCGTACGGATGATCCCGGTGGAAGGTAGCCATGATTTCCTTGATGTCGGGCATTTCTGGACATTCCTTGCCCAGAACCACCTTCATCTTGTCTTTCCAAATGCCGTACCAGTTGGTCTGAATATTGACCAAGTTGCCCAGACAGATATTGCCAACCTTCTCCGTCAATGCCGACAGCTTCGGGAGCTCCTTCTTGAGTGTATCGTTCAGAGCCTCGTACTGCTCAACCAGTTCCATGAGCTTGGCATCAGCGTTCTTGCCGCTTCGCTTCAGCTGCTCGTAACGCTCAAAGTCGACGCGACGCTTTTGCCTCTTCTTCATTGCGAGGGAGGGGTTGCCGTAGGCCTTGATGACCAGCTCGAATGGCTCGATGACGTGCTTCCTGACTTGTGATAACTGCAGATATAGTTAGTTAGCACTGGACTATGTGCTCGAACAAGTGGTGCAACTTACATGCTCCTCAAGGGCAACCTTCTCCAAGTCTCGAATCGAAATATTAAACTGGATCCATTTGGCCTCCAGCTCGGGGTAACTTCCAGGCTGGAACCGAATAACCAATTCGATCGCGGACAGATATTGGAGGAACTCATGCACATAAGCGGCCACCTGTCGAGTGTAGAATTCGACATCGCGGAGGACCACTTGGAGGCGCAGATAGTCATCTCCGAACCTCTCGTTGAGCTTGGCATATTCTGCGTCCTCGGCTTGGCGGTTGCCCGAGGACTGGAGTTTGTCGACTCGCTTTCCAAAGGCACGCGCAAAACCGGCTTTGACGTCGGATTCCTTCCGCTTTCTGCCAACAATCTGACCAACAAGCTCAAAGTTCTTCTTGGTCTTGTTAATTTCAATAATAGCTGTCTCAAGCATATCCTTGGCTTCGTAGAGAGCTTCACGATCGGGATGATCCTGAGGAGTGTGTTGCAGCAGAGTGATGATGAGGTTAGGGTATTTCGTGATTCGCTGCATTGGTTTGATGAGCAGCGAATCCAAGTCCCACGCTGCCGTCAAGTCCTTGGCGACCTCGTTACACTCGTTGAGCCAGACCTTGACAGTTGGGTCTTGTTGGATCTGGATGAGCTTCTTTGCTGCCTGGTCGCTGTTCCTCAGGAAGCCTTCATGCACCAGTTTCATCTTCTCCATATTGTTCTTGAACACTGGGCCAATTGATGAGGTGCGGTCTTTGGTGTCGTCAATATCTGGCCCTTGGGTGGGTTGGTGACCAGCCTCTGAAATGAACGAGGGCTGTCTGGACAAGGCGGTGCGTCGGCCTTGCGGCGCGTAGACGCCGGAAACGGCCTCTTTCACCTGTGCCAAGAATGTGGTGTGAAATTCGATGATTTCGTCGGTATTTCGGAAGATGAGTTTGACGGTCTTATCATCCAGCTTCGGGCAAGCCTCAGCAGTTCCTTTGTAGATTTCTTCAACAATATTCATGTCTCTCACAAACACCGCTTCCGTGTCTACAAGCTCTTTGATGACGTTCCGGCGCTGAATGAGCCGGTGGCGTTCCTTGCCGAGGGGACTGTTCTTGCCGTGGACATCTAGCTTGGGATCGCTCTCTGCAGCAACCGAGTTGGCAAAGTACTGGTCGTTTGCCGCTAGAGAAGCGGTGTCCATCGACATCGGGGTTGCCATGCTTGGCATGTAGTCTTCAGATCCCCTCTCGGAACCGACAAATGTGCTTCCATTGTGTGATGGCTCGTAGAAAACGCCCGAAGTTCGTTGAGAGTTGCACGCGGATCCGGAAACGGGGGTAGGGATGGGTGGTGGTTCGTGAATCGATGCTGGAGCGCCGTAGTTGAAGTTCTTGCTTCCCTTTTGGGAGAGGTAAGGGATGGAAAATCCATCCCCGGTGTCGAGCTCTGGCAGTTGGTGATCCAGATAAGCCGAGTGACTCGAATCCATTGACTCGCGAATATCTGGATGACCGTAGTCATCCTGCATTCTAGATGGGGGCCGACTTTCTCGGTGTATCGATCTCGTCTCGAATATGGTAACATGGCCAATCGAGGCGGGGTCGTTGTCTTCATAGTCGGGCAAAGCTGGGGATCTGCCGGCATCGGAGATTTCGGGGCTGTCAACGGAGAAATCTGTCCAAGCAGTTTGATGGCTTGCCCTGCCAATTCCTAGCCCCGGCACCATAAGGGTCCTTGGGGGCTCAGGGTGATGGTTGTAGAGAGGATAGTCTACGTCGCCCAAAGCGACGGCATCCAACGATTCGCATGTCGACGATGCTCGCCGGGACATGTCCTGGTCTTGATCACCGAAGTTCGATTCGGACTGGCACTCCTCTGTCCTGTTGTGATCATCCGTCTCCTCGGTGCAGGCGTCCGTCGCCGCGTCGTCATGGTCGTCGTAATTTTGATGAAGTTGGTGAACGTCCTGATCGTGATCTGACTCTGAATGACAGTCCGACTCGTAAGATGTGTCCAGTCGGGGGAAGGGTATTGTCTCCTCGGCTCTGTCGTCTGGTCGGAGATCGTCTGAGGGGGGCAGTATCGTTATGGTGGTCTGGAAGGTTGACTGGGCCTCAACCTGAACCTCGTGCTCGACGTCGAGATCATCGCGGAATGCCCCAGGGATGATCGGTGAGGTGATGCTGGGCTGAAGGGGGAGATGAGCTTCCTCGGAGACGGCGTCCGGGCTGGCTTGTTGTCGCTGTGGAGAATCGGGCTCATCCTGGAATGGGTACTGGTACTCGACTCGGGGTGCGGCTGGCTGTGGGCTGGGTGGCTTGACAATCGTGATGGGGACTTCCAGGGGAGATTGGGCCTGCACGGCAGGCTCTATTTGAGGCTCGATGTCGAACTCGGTGGTTTCTGATGCTACCGAAACTGCAGTCCGGGGACGGTCTTCAACAGGCTCAACTGGAACCGGGGGGCTGATTGGAGGGAAGCTTCCTGGGACTCCAAGTGTCGGGGAGTCAACATTTTGTGGGACTGACAGGACGGGGAGCTCGGGCCTGGAGTCGATGGCGATCATGAGGGCATCCGGTGGCAGAGCAGCAGCGATGTCAGATGCCAAGATGGAAGGTTTTTGGTCCGGAGGAGGTGAAGACGACTTTTCAGGAACGTTCGAAAGGGGTTCAGGCGCCTTCTCAACTTCGTCGTCATCGGTATGAATATGTGGAGTATCCTGGCCAGCTACGCTATCCGGAATAGCTGGCACGGGTGGAATGTCGAGTGGGTCCACCACGACCGGTTCTGGAGTCGGCGTCGAGGAGGCGATGGCGGCAACGGCAACAGCGGCGGCGGCAGCCTTGGCTTTAGCAGCCGCTTCCATCTCCTTGCGCCGTTGATCTGCGGCCTTTTGTCGAGCTTCAAGGGCCTGACTTTCACGGATCGACTTTGTGTAGGCAAGCCGGATATCTTCTCGTCGTTTCTCAAAGTCAATGGGCCCGATGGCGATCTTCGGTCGACGGCTGGCAGCCGTGTCGGTGGCCCTGGAGGGTGGCCGTGAGAAGGTGCTGGGTGACTTGGCTCTCTCCACCGCCCTCATTCGGGAGCTTGCCGTGCTGGCTATCGAGACTGGCTGGCGTGGCCTCGAGCTTCTCAGCGGCGGAGAAAGCTTTGGGGGAGGAGCAATAATGTTGGCCCGGAGCCGTGCGTTGTTGGCGGACGTTGTTGCGAGTGATCGAGGGGCTCCTTTTCTGTTGCCGGACTTGTGTGTTGGTGTCTTGGCTCGTGTATTCGTCGGACTCTTCATCTGCGTGGAAGACGACGAGCCTGCCCTCGACGTTCGTCCGTTTGTCTGAATACGCCGCAGGTTCGATGGTGAATTTGACCGCGTTGAGGATTGGCTTGGCGTTGGGCTGCTGAGCTTTTTCACCGACAGAGGCAGCTTGGATGAGTTGGCAGAGGTGATGGGCTTCCGTGTAGCTTGTTTGCGAGTGACAGACACGCCAGTCTCCGTTTTGGGGACATCACTCTGCGACCGCGAGTGCCCTCTGCTGCTGCTGCCGGGCTCACGACTGGATTGCCCTTTGGCGGCTTGCCCGTCGAGGCTGCGATACCAGCTGGTGGGCGAGTCAGGTTCGGCAGCATCTGCGTCGGAGAGACTTCGTTGGTGGGCCCAGGGTTGGGAGATGCTGGATTCCGAGGTCCTGCGCGGTCGGGCACCTTCGATCCCAAACCCTGCCGTCAAGGGATTGTGCTGTTCGGGCAGGACCTCGCCAAAAAGCAAGCCTTGTGAACGCAAGTGAGTGGGGGACGAAGCCGACGGCTGAGGTGGGGATTTCGGCGGCGGGTTGGCCATGGACTGTGATGCATTTGGGTTTCCGCTAACGGCAGCTCGAGGCTTCCCGATGCGGCTGGCAAACGACTGAGAATTATTCGAGACTTGGTCTTCTGCTACAAACTTTGACCTTTGTGAACGAGAGGTTGAGGACGTGGTCGATGCAGGATTTGACGTGCCGGTGCGGTCGCGCAGGGTTGAGTAAGACGTTGCACCGTTTCGAGGCTGTGTGCTGGCAGCGGCATCTCGCCTAGACCTTGCTGCAGTACCCATCGATGCAGGAGCACGAGGGATGGAGGATGATGCACCACTAGCGCCATTCTGATCGAAGCGCTTCTTGAGATCCCTCACGCTGGGGTGAGTGCGACCGGGTTTGAATGCTGGAACGGTCGGTCGGTTATCAACTGGATTTGAGACCGAACGTACCGTCGTGCGGGTAGGGGAGACGACGGGATGCTTGGGGGTGGTGCCGTCCCCGTTGGAGCGCAACGACGGCCGCGAGGGAGAGGTTGCGGCCATGGGGAGGGTATCGGGGTTGTTATTCAGATGCAGTGCGCGATAGCTCTTGTAAAAGTCGTCGGGATTCACGGGAGTAAATTCATGATGGGCGTTTGAGGATACAGAGCCCAGGTTGGCGGCGTAGGACGCAGGGCTGCAGCCGTCGTTGTCGTCGTCGGTGTCGAACTGCTGGGGAAGGGAGGCCTCGAGGGGGCGATTGAGTCGGGGGGGATCTAGGTGATGGGAATGGCCAAGGGCGGGATCGCGGTCGTAGTCTAGGGGGTAGGAATTGTGGGCGCGGTCGTGGTCGTGCGCGGCGTCGTGATGATGGGAATCGTGGTGTTCGGCTTGGGTGTTCAGAAGTTGATGTCGCAGTGGATGGTGCTGGATGTGGTGGTGAGGCTCGACGCTGGCGTCCTGGGCCTGTCCCGAATCCATGGCCTGGAAGTCAGCGCGAAGGCCCGCCTGAAAGTCCATGTCCATGCCGTTGTCCATGGTGGCCTGAGCATCGGTCAGGCTCGTCGAGCAGAGCGACTGGTCGAGGGGCTAGAGACCCATGCAGCGAGCATCGATGCGTTGGCGTTGGCGTGCGAGGTATGATGGTGTGTGGGTGGGAGCGGGCGTTGTTTGGTGGTGTGGGCGCAGGCTGTTTGGCGCTGGCAGACGCTGAGACGGTGGTGCAGGCAAAGTGGTGGTTTGCAGTGGAGGCGATCAGGCCGGGCGCTGATGGTAAGTTGGGTCGTGGGTAGCAGGGACGGGGGCGGCCGGGGCCTGGCCTCTCAGCGTGCAGAATTCAGGACGGCAGTCCCCAAGTGCTGCAGGACCACAGGGGAGCGAGAGGCTACTGCTGCATGACCATCCGTCAAAGGCCGACAGGCGTGGAGATGGGAGAGGGGGGAGACGAAAAAGAAAGGAAGTCTGGTGGAGGCAGCTGCTTGGTACTGGGACCCCGGATGGCGAGGGGATGCTGGCACAGGCACGGGGAACTGGTGATGGTGACTGAATTCTATGGAGTCTCCATAAAGTTTACCGAACAAGCCTGGCGCCTTGATGTGTGACGGAGTTCAATTTGGATTGGGAATGGGCGCTGGCCTGAACAGAACAAGACTACACAAAACTGGACAGGCAGGGATGCAATTTTCCACGGCCGGAGAAAAAAAAAAGGCACAAGCGACAAGGTCTCAGGACCAGGGCACAACTCAGGCACAGACGAGCATCGTGTTTCCAGGGAGCAGCGGCACATGCGCAGGGAGGGAAGCCTAAACCTTGGGGGCCATTTTCTTCACTGTACGTTTGCTGTCCCTGAGCGGCGCGCATGCGGGCGCGAGATTGGTCGACCTGGGCTGGTGGACCACCAACAACACGGCGCCACTTAACTGGTTTTGTCCATTCTGTCTTCTCGACGGCGACCGCTCAGGTACCAGGTTTGGTTGGCGCTCACCCGATTACCGTGGATTTGGATTTGGTCAGGTACAAGCGGCCTGGTAGTGCACCAGCCCAGGCAGTCAATCACGTCTGTTCTCCCTGCATGCTCTGTGGATGCGGCCTGCTGTTGGGCCTCTGAGAGCCCAAGACGAGAATGGATGAAAGGCGACGTAGCGTGGTCTTCATTCCTGCAGCGGGCAATAAAGTACGGTGCAGTAGTCAGCAGCAGGGATGGAGACTTGATCCACCGCGCGGTCTAGTGCCGGGGAAAAAAGACGTTGGCATTTCTGCGGCTGTGAGGGCAGAACATGTGTACGCCTCAGACTTGTAAATGACGGGCATACGTGTGTGCACCTTTGCCGGCGCAGGTACGGTGCCAGAGCTAGCTCAAACGCGGCCAGGACGGGCCTGAATCGTCGTCACCATGATGTGCTCTGATCCGATGGCCTGTACCTGAAGCAAGGCACCGCCCGACCAGGGGCCTACCGAGCTGGGTAAGGCGCTGTGCAATCGGTGCCATACTGTGCTACGTCTGAGAGCGAGCTGGTGTGCTATGTTTGGTCGCCTCCTGGTCTCGCCTCCTGGTCTTGCTGCTGCGACTAGTTAGTGGCGGGATGCCATCCGTCCAATTCAAATGGAACCCAAAAGACCTCTCCCAGGCCCCGGCACCAAGCCCAGCCCAGCCAAACCGCCGCCCCTCGCCCTGCAATATCCACACCCGCTGCTGCCCTCAGCCCAGAAAACCACCTGAAGGGCCCCCTCGTGGCCTGCGGTTGCGGGAGGGCACGGCCATGTGTTTTAGCGGATGGCACGCGCAAGCCGACTTCGACTCGGCATTGGTAAGCTGGGTTATGGCTCATGATAGTGTTTGCATCGTCCCGAGAGAAGCAATTATTATCCTAGGGGTCTGGAGAGCGGTTGGTTTATGCTCCAAACCTTTATTTTAGTTTGGTTTTTTTTTATATGTTTTTTTTAACGTTTTTGCTCGCTCCGTCTCTATGAACTCGGTCTCGCCTCTGGCCCGCCGATCACCACGCCCAGCTCAGTCCAGCCCAGTCCCACCATCCAGGGGGACGGCGGGCTATTTTGGCGGCCGCTTATCGATCACCCACTGAACATGGGGGATGGGGCCTCGGGGTTGCAAATCAATTTAGGCGGGCGGGACACTGCTTCTGTTCCGACGCTCATCTCTCCGCTGTGCCCCTTTGCCCTCCCCCCAGCAATTGGATGAGTATGTTACCCCAGGCCGCTCGTAACTTTCCATGGATGTGTGCCACCTCTGCTCTGCTGTGCTTGTGCTTCTCTCTTCATACGTGTTGTGCGTCCCGACCCTTAACATCCGACCTTATACATCGCCATGCCTGCTCATCTCCTTTGCCTCCACCGTCGCTGCTCAGTGTTCCTTGTGTGCTTTGTAATTCCCCAGGTGGGGGATTTGACACGCATCAGCCATCATCGGATGAAATCCTGTGCCCTAGCAACGGTTGTGATGTGATGGCACAAAATTCTATTTCAGAGCCATCAGATCCCGGTCTGCCAGACCTGGCTGCCTCGTGTCCATCCCTAAGGGTGAGTCCACGATGGCCACGAGTGCTTTAAACATGCCCTGGTCCTGGTCAACGCCGAACGGGCTTTATCGTGACCTGTGCTGGCCTTGTGAAGGAAAATCACTCTGCCACCAACGGTGTCCGGTATTTCCGTGCAAAGCATGAAAGCAGCCCTAGAATTTTCTCGATCTCCTATCCATTTCTCAATGCGCCTTGCTCGTCCATTGAAGCACGGTGTTGTAGATCTGGGGACCCATGAAAATAGGTCCAATTCAATCGATCGTACCATCTGGCATCATTCGTGTATACTAACAAGGAATCCCGGTCTCAGCGGTCCTAGCTTTTCCCACCCAGTGGCGACTGTAGCAGTGACTAAATGCTGATGGCGCTCCGGCTGCCGACGCCCCTGATGCCGATGCAGTCGTTGTCCTGGTCGGAGAGATTGCTCACAGAGGAAATGCACCGCGGTGAGACCGCTTTCATCCGATTGCCAGAAATGGCTCCTCCATGTCAGCCACATGAGATCACCTCCGACTCATCACATTGTCAGACAAGATGGTGTACCTGCATTGACTCAAGAAAATCCACCACGATCGCGAGTAAACAGCGCCACTTTTTTACTGTGCCTGAAGCCGGCAAAAACGCCTGTGCCTTCCTAGCCCAATTAGGATAAGCTGCCTAGGACACTAGCCACACATCCATCTGCGTGAGCCACAATGATGATCAAATGTGACCGTTGTGGCTGTGACATCACTTAACGACGCCGTGACATTGAAGGCAGCGAACAACGCGACATGCGTGCTTGGCCCATCATTCATGAATATGAATTCTGAAACAAAACGAAAGAGTGACGATGATGACGCGTCAATACCTAATAAACGGAGGAATTTTGGCCACAAGAACACTGTCCAGAGGGATCTGCTGGAGCGATGCTACTCAAGCGTTGCTACTCTAAGGGAGCACATGCTTTCTCATCTTCCCGGCACTTCTCGCCTCCGACGGAAGAAGATAGCATCATTGGGCAAAGGTGAGGATATTGGCGAGACTGAAGCAAAGTTGGCCCACTTGCTGGACACCTCGCTCGTGTGTACATGCCAACAAGGCGGCAACACTCAGGACACTCGGTGGGAGCAATGGTTGTCATTTTCTCAAAAAGCAGATGAGTCCTATGTTACGATTTCCGATGGTATTTCCAACTCCATCTACTCGCAATCTGAAGTAAGTTGCCATGTTCCAACAATTCGGCGTTGTTGCTGACCAATTTGGATAGATTATTGACTTTGTCATCTGGTTGATCTTCTCCAGGGAGCTAAAGGCGGGGCGGCGCCCGAAGCATCTGCTATGCGATGGGTTTAGGAAGGTGACTGGACCGGCTGACAAAGGTTTAACATCAATCCCCGGAATATTTAGCTTCTATCCCAACTCGCATGTCAAGGCCCTTAGAGAGGAGCCTTGGCCTCAGCTGTTGGTACTTTTAGGAAAGTCTGGGGAGAAGATGATGATTGATCTCCTTCTTGACTGTTCCATATTCATTTCTGTTCCAGTTGGGTTTCATAACTACTATCAAATAAGCGGTAAGAACTCTAATCTCGATTCTCAGTGATTGCTAACAGGTTAAGGCATCCCGATATCCGAATTAGATTTGTCCGGAAGTACACCTTCGAGATCCAACGAAGAAGCTCTACCGAGAAAACCAACAGACATTACTTTGGTGAGGAATAGAATATTCTATGCAAAGCCATCTCTCACTGCGCGGGGGCTGGTTCAGCCAGGATTTAAACACATTCGTAAGGATCTGTTTATTCGTCCATTTCTGGCTGTTATAATTAATCAGTTTTAGATGTTCTTAACCGATGTACTGACTCACGCCAATCAAAAAATGTCAAAAATGACACTACAGACTCGGAAAACAAGCAAGAACAACGACGAAATACCGTCAAGGTCATGATGTATATCTTTCCTCGCCAATTTGGACTGCACAATGTCTTTACTTCGCAAGTCGACACATCTCAGACAGCTCAAAGGTTTCAGGACTACACCCTGAGGGAGGATGAGATTTCTTCAAAGTTTCCCCCAAAGACTGATTCGCTGAGCAATCAGCCGCCCAGAGTGCCCAAACGACTGCGCGGCGAGGCAGAAATGCTCGTAGAGCGTATTCGGAGCAGACATGCTCGTTGCTCTTATATCGAGATGCTCAGACATTACTGTCCCTGTATATTTGACGTGCCAAGTTCAAACCCAAGGTCGCCATCCAAGAGGGCTGCTGTGCTGCATTCCAAAGAAAAGAGCCTCCAAGCAACATGGACGACACCATCTCAAGGCCCCCGTGGAGCTAAGCGACGGTTTCGAAAGCCACCTCCTAACACCCAGTTGATTCCACAGCTGCAGCACAAGTCGTTGGTGGAGATAGCAACTCCCCTGTGTCAAGTGTCGGCATTCTGCCAAGCCGTTGTGTCAAAGATTATTCCCAATTCGGTCTGGGGCGAGGGCGACACACAACTTCACAACAAAGCAGCGATCATGAAAAAAATCGACCACTTCATCAATTTGAGACGTTTTGAGACCATGTCACTCCATGAGATTTCTCAGGATCTCAAAGTAAGCCAGCCACCCTTCCACGGGTGGGAAGACACTGACACTTGTTGAAACACCAGGTCACAGACATCTCGTGGCTCCAACCTCCTGGTCTAAGAAGCCAAAAACCAAGCCGAACCGACACAGCCAAGAGGCATGAAATATTTTCCGAGTTTCTGTACTACGTGTTTGATTCGATTTTGATGCCGCTGATCCGCAACAACTTTTACGTTACCGAGTCCAACACTCACCGTTACCAGGTTTTTTATTTCCGGCACGATGTTTGGAAGCATGTTGCGGAACCATCAATGACGAAGCTCAAGGAGAGCATGTTTGAAGAGGTCAGACTTGACGATGCCCTCCAAACTCTCCAGTCGAGGCGCCTTGGGTTCAGCCAGATCCGCTTGTTGCCCAAAAACGACAAGCTTCGGCCAATCACCAACCTGAGGCGCAGGGCTTTAGGTCGGGGGCCTGCGAAAACGCTTAGCCCAAGCATCAATTCAATACTCGGGCCGGTCCATACGCTGCTTAAGCTAGAAAAGGTGAGTTCACTGACGGTTGGTTGTTTCAGGAACGACACTGACGTCTCCAGACCCTTAACCCGTCAAAGTTAGGCGCGACAATGTTCTCCGTCAGTGACATCTACACGCGTTTAAAGGAGTTTAAAGAGCGAATAGGTCCTGGCCACGGCAAATTGTACTTTGCCAAGGCTGACGTGCAAGCGGCTTTCGACACGATTCCCCAAGCTGCCGTCATCCGCCTCATGAGTTCGATCCCGAGCCAAGATCGATACACGATTGCCAAACATGTCGAGGTGAAGCCTAGAGAACCGGTCGATGTAGAAGGAAGCAAGGCCGCCACCAAGGCCGTTCGCAGATGGCACGCCAACGCTTTGCCCAAAGGCAAATCTGAATGCTTTCCGAAGAGGCTTGAGGCGGAGATCGCTGGAAAGAAGAAAAACACCGTGTTTGTAAACAGCGCCGCGCAGAGAACGCACAGCTTGGACGAGCTTCTCGGCCTGCTGACGCAGCATGTTGAGGAGAACCTGGTCAAGGTGGGCAAAAAGTACTACAGGCAAAAGGTGGGCATTCCTCAAGGGTCTGTCCTGTCTTCGTTTCTGTGCAACTACTTTTATGCCGACCTCGAGAGGAAGCATCTTGGCTTCTTGGCCGAGCCGGACACTCTGCTTCTGAGGCTTATCGACGACTTTCTTCTCATTACACTGGACAGGGACAAGGCCGTGAGGTTTGTCGAAACCATGCATCAGGGCTTGCCCGAATACGGCGTCAGAGTCAACCCGAGCAAGACGCTGCTCAACTTTGACATGTGGTGCGGCGGCGAAGACGTCTACAAGACGGAACAAGGATCTGGGTTTCCGTACTGCGGCACTCTTATTGATTGCCAGACGCTCAACATTACAAAAGACCGCCAAAAGGATGCGGGTCTCGGTGAGTGCGGGACGGTGACTGGTTTTTCGTTGGCTTGGTTTTAACATGAATCAGATGTATCGAATTCTTTGACGGTCGATTTTGGCCGCGCACCCGGGCAGAACTTTCAGCGGAAAGTCCTCAGTGAGTTATGCCAAGAACGAGCGAGACCAGGGGAGCAAGCACAGAAGCTGACGAGATTGCTTGTGTAGATGCCTTCAAGATCCAGTCGCACCTCATGTTCTTCGACACCGGGCACAATTCGGCCCGTTCCGTCCTGAACTCTCTCCACGGGGCGTTTTGCGAAACCGCCAGCAAGATGTGGGCATACATCCGGTGTCTCAGCAAGGTTCAACAGCTCGGCAGCAGCCTAATCATCCGTACGTTTCCAGCGCCATTCCTTTGTTTCAAACTATCGATCACCACGCTGACGACAGCCGCACCGGCGCAGGAACCATTGCCAAGGTCGTCGATGTCGCGTTTCTCCTCTTGACCAGCAAGTCCCGGAGCGTGAGGTACCCTCAGTACTCGTGCTCCATCCGCAAGAACCAAGTCGCGCTGTAAGCCACTGCCTGTCCCCTATTTTTCTTCTTCTTTTCAGTTTTGGCTGAGTTCCTCGTCGCTGACTGATTCAGGATCGCTTACATGGCGTTCAATAAAGTCTTGACCAAAAAGCAGACGAATCATGGGCAAGTCATCACGTGGTTGCGAGCTGAAATGGAGAAGCTTGAGAAGACGAAGCAATAAGTGGGAGTGAGATTGGCCCGCCAAAAAAAGACGATGAAACAGAACACCAAGAGGGGACACAAGAGACCAGCCGGAGCGTTTCGCATTGATTCGTTTATTGTACACACATACTATATACCCATGGTGCCTGTCTATAGTCTAAAAGCAAGTCGCTGTCTATTGCGTCTGCATGCCCTCGTTCGAGATTCGTGATGAAACAAGCTCAACGTCTCTGCATAGAACCTTTGCTTACATAAAACGCCATTGGAGAAACCCAAAATGAAACAAAGGAAGGCGGATTAAATCTGCAGCCCGCTCGTCCACCAGGGCTCGCCTCGGTGCAGGGTTGGGAATATCTCTTTATTCCATCGCCACGCAGCATCGTTGGGATGACCATACCCCAGCAGGCGCAGTGGCGAAAAGGGGATAGGCTCGAGGAGCCAAAGACCCGTGGATGCAATATCGTCGCAGAAGTACGTCGACGTCAGGTAAAACCAGGCGGCTGTGAAGACAAAGTTGAATATCCGACGAGATGCCTTGGGCGCAGCGGAGAGGTGCTTGTCAATGATGGAGAGCAGCCCGTTCTGGATCAGCACGCCTGGAATCTGGAGCAGGAAGAAGGCAGGGGCCCGCCATGCCTTGGTGCTGGGCATGGATGACGCGCTGCCCGAAGCATGGAGCAGACCGGATTGAAGGAATGCGACAAACATGGTCACGATCTGGGCGGTCATTGTGCCCTTGGTCAACCGGCCTGTCCTGATTAGATAATTGGCGGGGGAGCTGAACTGCAATCGAAAGGTCTGGTGCCAGAAACCTCCCCACCACCCGGCCAAGCCCCTGTCAAGGACCTGGGAGAAGGGGCCCCAGATGGTCGTGTACTGCCAAATCTCGGCGCGCATGGGGAACACGTAGGAGAAGACGAAGTACTGGAACAGGTCATGGAGAGTGAAGATGGCACTAATGGCAGCGAACATGCCAGCTACGCTGAACAGCTGGCGGTACAGGGTCAGAGCCCATGAGGGGAAGTGGGCGAGGTACGCGGGCAGCTCTTGGCCGCCATACCGCTCTGGACCAAAGACGAAGTAGGGATCTTTGACCATGAAGACGGCAAAGAAATCGAGAAGCAGGTAGTGAACTGCAACGGTCCTGACGCGTGTCCAGACGAACTCGGACCTGGTGAGACTTCGCTTGAAGCCGGTCCGGGATGCTACGGGGAGCTTGTCCAGCGAGGCGGGATCCCCAGGGCTGATGCGAGCAGGGATCTCAGGGCGGGGGACAGATGTGATGGAACAGTTCCAGCCTGGAGGGTGACTTGATCAATAACAAAGAAGAGGAGGGAAGAAAGGGGTGTGGATAGAGCATCCTTTCGGAGAGGCCGAGCCTACCTATGCATCTGTAGTTGGTGACGAAATCCGTAGTCCAGTTCAAGCGCTGCAGAAACGGCGCCTTGTCGGGGAATGGCTGCCAGACGTACTCGGGCTCGGGCTGCTTGTTGGTGGTATGCAGCGGCGCATGGCCGTTGGAATCTTGAGTCTTGGCCTGATGCAATGCTTTCTCCTTTGGGGCACCGTTGCCGTCAGCCTTTGGGTGGCTTTCTACGCCCTCGCTTGGCTTCCCGCCATCGACCCTGACAATCCTCGCGGCATCGAACTGGGGGCGGGACCAGATGAGCAGATCCAGGGTCTGGAGGATGCCCCAGGAGCCCATGAGCCCTGCACCGTAGCCGCAGGCGACGTTGTAGCTGCTCATGCCACAGATGATGTCCATGTTCATAGCAATGATGACGGCGACGACCAGCCAGCGTGAACGGTACACCCAGGGCCGGTTGGTGTGCGGCACGGCGAGCCAGAGGGCGGGCAGGACCATCGGGGCGAGGAGGGCGTAGGGGAGGACGAGGGGCCTGACGCGATGCTCGGCTACGGCGCGGTAGAAGGACTCTCGGTAGCTGAGCCGCGCGAGGTCTCCCCGATCCGGCGACGGCGTTGCGACCATGATGGGCGTGAGATGTGATGGGCTGCTGCACGGCGGATGCGAGGAATACGCGGCAGGGTGCGACGCTGTTTGCACGTCCCGAGATGCGATGCGGGTGGCAATCTTGTCGGGAATCGGGAGTCTAGATCATCACACACAGAAAGAGAAGAGAGAGAAGAGAGAGGCGAAAGAGAGAGAGAGAGAAAAAAGAGACCAGGAGAGGGACCAATCTTGCGGTCGGTGGACGGCTTGGGGTTTCCCGCTTGACCTGCAGCCTACGACTGGGTTGTGGGCGGAAACACAGCTGACAGGCGAGGTTCCCGTGTCGTACCCGTTCTTGCTTCTTTCTTCTGTTCTGTGCCAACGTGGAGAAAGCAGACGAGACCGCTTGGGCAGCGTCAGAAAGGATTCAGAAATAGACGAGAAGCTAATAGCTGTAAGCCGGGGGCGGGGGGGGACGGCCTAGTTCGCCAGAGATGGAGCGACGCAGCGCGGGATCGAAGTCAGATGGAAGCATCATGGACAAGGCAAACTGCACATGGTGGGTGGAGAGGGCATCTGAAAGGCCCGCTGGCGCAGTAGTTGGGCTGGCTGACGTGGGACATGGGATACGGGGCAGTTGCACGAACAGCGACTCTGCGGCATCATCACACACTGTCTTGGTTGAGAGGGAGAGGAGAGACACTGGCGATTCTCTAATGGTTTGGTCAGTTCTCGCAAAGTCTCAGGCTCCACTCAGGTCAAATGGCGAAGAAAAGAAAGCTTGAACGTGCTGGCCTGCTGGCTGCTGGCTGCTGCTGGCACTTGTATCACCTCAATGGCCCTCCCTGCCCACTGTCCAACTGTCCGGGTGACTTGACTGCCGGTGCGCATTCAGCCCCCAGGTGACATGGCATGTGCCCAGTGCGTCCCGCCGTCAGCCCTACACGACCCCCACTAAATCAGACGACGGAGCGTATCGCCTGCGTGCATGAGCGTCGACGAATATGGCATCATGTTGCATTTTCCTATTCTATCCAGCCGCCCATGCAACGTTTACATGGACGCGTAAAGTACAAAAATAATTAAAAATTAAAATAAAAACAGGGGTGTGTTTTATTAAGCTGCTTAAACGTGTGCCCGCACGTCTGGAGCTCGGAGGAATTCAACGGTCCGATCCACCCATCCTAAAAGTAAAGCCGATGCTAGTTTCATTTCTTGTACTACTTCGCTCAACGGACCCGTTTCTGATATTGGCTCTTCTGCGCAGGATATCTCAGCAGGTAGCTATCTGCACCCGAGCAGGCGATGGAGGCTTCATCTTGAGACAGCGGCTGAGCTCACCGTTGGCTATGTCTTATTCAACTGAGTCCGCAGCCGTTGACGAGGTCGGTGGTTTCCGCACATGTTGCCGTCATCGTCGTCACTGGATTGCCTAGACGAGGGCACCAACGAACACTGGGTTCAGGCTTGTCTCGGACGCACGTCTGGCTCGAGATTGCACACCGGCACTTTGCGCCCAAGAAGGGCAGGGACATCATGAAATAAGGCCCCCACCGCCACCGTACACACATCCATCCACCTGGTCGCCCAGCATTATCAATCCAGCATGGCACCCATCAACTAGCAAGATGGCTCCTGATTTGGAATTGCAAACTTGGCCAAGATGCTCGAGGCGCATACGAGTGCCCGCACATCTGACCAGGACGTCTCGGCTGGCGCCATCAGTTGTCCTCGTCTGCGCCGGAGACAGGTCCGGCAAACGCCTGTAAGTCAGATATTGTCGACGCCAATGGCTGACGTGGGCCAGCAGCAGCCGAGACATGCCCGCATTGTTTTTCGAGACCCTGTTAGCGGGGTAGCTTTGTTGACCATGAGGGCACAATGGTGGCTATACGAACCAACATGATGACGATGCCCAATGGGAGGATGCGGTGGCATTGTTGGATTCAAGAAAAAAAAAGCAAGACATTCTTGATAGGACTTTGACACTCGATAGTTGACCGTTGTTCTGTACAATGCTGCCCTGTTTTCTTTTGTTCCTGTTTTTGCCTTTTCTTGCTGGTCATTGAAGCCCATCTTCTCCTCTGCGGCGGCGGCGGCCTAGAAAACGGGCCCATTTGTCCCAGCCCTACGAAGCTGCTATAACCCTTTTAGCCGTGATGCAGCCCATCCAAAAGTGTGAGCGAGGGGTGTGGATACGCTGTCGACGGCCACGTACCACAGGGTAAAGGGCGCGGACCCCATGGAGACATGCATATTCTCCCCCCCTCCCCCATGACACTATCCCGTCGTTCTTCAAAGGTTCCGAAATGGACCCTCCGTCTCGGCTGCCAGCAAAAACTCAAAAGCTGCTCGGCCGGAGCCATCCCGACAGGCTCCCGTACACGCCCTGAGGGGGTCCCATATGCTCGGCTCTGATTTGGCTCGGCGGCCCCATCTCGGACCCGCCTCCCCTCACAGGGCTGAAGGCGCTGCAACTCCAGACACGACGGCGACCACGACCACAACCATGACGGCCATGTAGCCCAGCCCGTGTCATCCATGTCGTCTATGTACGTACGCATGTACTGGAGGCGGTAGTACGCCGCGCTGCGCTAGGGTCGGGTTTAAAACCATGGATGCAGACCCTCCTTCCGGCCCAGGCCATTTCTTGGCTGGCGGCTGCTCCGCGCTATGCTACGGCTGGTTTCCCTGTGCTGACCATTCCCATCGCTCGACTTCCTCAGTCCGTTAAGGTCCTGGGCTGCATTTCGGCTCCTGCATCTCATCGCCTGGTTGGGTAGTATCTCGTGGATTCCGCCTGATTGCTCGCTTCCCGGTCCCCATTCCTCCTCGGCCCCTTGCTCCTCTTCTTATATCAAGGTCCCAGCTTTCGGGGGACCGCCTTCGATCCCCCCCAGCGTCGGAGACTTTTCGTCTGCTCCGCATCCACCGCTCCAGCCCAGCTCCCAAGCACAGCACCCGGTTTGTTCCCAGCCAGCCCAGAAACTCAAACCCTCCGAGTCGATCCTCTGTTTCCACCTCCGTCCCTTCTGGCAATGGCATCCGCC
This sequence comes from Calonectria crousiana, assembly GCA_013406985.1. Taxonomy (NCBI): domain Eukaryota; kingdom Fungi; phylum Ascomycota; class Sordariomycetes; order Hypocreales; family Nectriaceae; genus Calonectria; species Calonectria crousiana. Next base: position 137,740 of record VTGD01000102.1, on the reverse strand, counting down.
CTTCCTCCCTCGGGTCCGGACGGCGTCCCAAAGCACCGGGCCTGCGACGAATGCCGTAAGTGCTGCTCTCCCGGAAACCCCACGATCCGGCCGATCCGGCCCTCCGGTTCGGAGACTTATTGATTCAACCGCACAGGTTCGCGGAAGCTCGCCTGCTCCAAGGAGCCCGAGGGCTGCTCCAGGTGCCGCAAAGAGGCCATTCCGTGCCACTACTCCCCGCAGAAGCCCATGGGCCGCCCAAGGAAGAGACGCCATGTTGAACAGGACGCCCCGCAGTCCATCCACCACGACTTTGTGCGCCATGACATGACACCCGGTGCTCTGGGCGCGGTGGGCCCGTCGCAGCCGCCAGTGGTTATCGATGATTTTCAGATGCAGCCGCCCTCGCTAGCCGTCGACCAGGATCACCTGAGCTTTCTCGACGAGACCAACCCTTCTGGCATGGAGTTTTGGGATCTCCTGCCGGGCGCCTACACGGAAATGCCCACGGACCCGAACCTGTTCCTCAGCGTCGCCGCCGCCGCCGAGACGGAAAGCGCCGCCGTGGGCCCGGCTCCCACCACCGCTGTCCCTCCGCTGAACCTCAGCGGCGTAGACCTTCTCGGGTCGATCGATTTTGATGAGCCTGACCATTCAGCGGCCGTGTCGAGAGACCTGAGCGCCTCGCTGCAACGGTACATGGCTGAACATGTAAGCCTGCCTCAAGGGACGAGCACCTCCACACCAGTCGACTCAACCCTCGGTAGCGATCACGGCACATCGGTGGGATCCCCCGAGGATTCTACCTCGACGACGACGCCGCCGCCGCCGCCGCCTTCGATGCGCGCGGTGCCTACCATCAACTGCAGCTGCCTCTCGTCGCTGTTCCTGGCCCTCGACAGCCTCTCCCGGCTGCCGCCAGAGGTTATCCCGGCCATGCGCGTCGCCCGCAACGCCTCCAAGGTGGCGCACGATGTTATCAACTGTCCTAATTGCTCCGTTCCGCTCCTCGACGACCCGGCCACCGCGCCCCCGATCCAGTGCTTCCAGAACCTCATGTTCCTCGGCACCCTCATCCCCTCCGCCTGCAACGCCTACGCCACCATCCTCGAGATGGTCGACAGGGACGCCGCCTCGGCCAAGAAGCAGGGCCGCACCTTTTGGTTCTCCTTCAGGGAGCTCGGCGGCCTGTGGGGAAAGGTCGGAGAGAGTGCTGACACCTGCTCTATCATTAGGAACTACAACAACTCGAGCATGGCCCCCGACCTGTGGCGCGCCACCATCCGGGGCCTCCTGCGCCTTGACGTCTACGGCATGGGCGAGCTCGACGACGGCATCCACACCACCGGGTCCTACACCCAGATCGGTCTGAGGGACGTCATCCGCCTCCTGGAGGAGCGCACCCGCAAGCGCCACGAAATACTTGATTCCTTCATCGCCAGCGGCCAGGCTGCCAAGGCGCTACCCGTGGGCATCATCTATCCCAGCAAACCGTGCACGCCCGAGGAGCGCAACTGCGTCAGGATCCTAGAGACGGCGCGGGTGGCTCTCGATAATCTCGTCATCGCCTAGTCTTCAGCATCTGCTCCTTGAATAAAAAAAAGATCCAATAGATTTCCTTTTCTTCTTCTGTCAATACCGCACAGGGAGAAAGAAGATAACTTTACCTAACGAACCCCCC